>OZ014524.1:549435574-549458074 GCA_963966055.1 Lathyrus aphaca
TTTAGAATCCAAATATCATTTATTATCATATTGACAACACGTTCCTTTGGAAGCCACAAAGAAGAGGGGATTTGAGCTACCAAATTGATCGCCATGATATGTGATGATTTAAAGAAAATTAAAACGATCACTACAATAAATTAAAGCAATTACTATTAAATAACACATTTAGTTTTATGATAAAGCTTTCACATCAACTAACTAATAATTGAGGTGTAAATCATAGGTGCGACACATTTTTTTTTTTAAAAGGTACTACATATATAGTCGATTCAACTACCATTTTTCCTAACAATTAATGCAAGATAGATTTTTTTCCCAGACTCAACTTGTTTAGAATATGGGTGTTATTTGACCCTAGTATGCTTTCTTGTCCCTTATATGGATCTTAAATTTAGACTGCTTCTCACCTTTTTGTCACTTGTGAGATAGCCAAGTCGTTGTGATATAAACTTTTTAAGTAGTTGGGGTTACAAGTAATTATACATATCAGGATCTTATGGTGTTTTTTAAGTCTTTCTTTTCTTTAAAAGATATGTTTATATATATATATATATATATATATATATATATATATATATATATATATATATATATATATATATATATATATATATATATATATATATATATATATATATATATATATATATATATATATATATATATATATATATATAAACTACCTTATGATTTTGCATGTTCTAGTCTGGTAAATTTAGAAAGTTTGAAATAATGTTATTTTTAATGGAGTCGCAAAAATAGCGAGAGAGGTGGATGAGAAGAGTGCTTTTTTGTTTGGAAATATTTCTTTGGTAGATATGAAATGAAATCTTTCACCTTCAATGACGTCAGAATCCTGTTTTCTACCT
Source organism: Lathyrus aphaca (assembly GCA_963966055.1). Taxonomy (NCBI): domain Eukaryota; kingdom Viridiplantae; phylum Streptophyta; class Magnoliopsida; order Fabales; family Fabaceae; genus Lathyrus; species Lathyrus aphaca. The sequence goes on from OZ014524.1 coordinate 549,436,447, forward strand.
GCACATATAGATAATTGAATGTTTTCCTTGATTCAAAGCGGGGTGGTAACTTTATTGTTCCTCTTTTAATCATGTTTGATATGTTGATGGTAGATCTAGTTGGTTTGAGATCTAAGATATGAGTATCAAAGTAATTATATAGTAGTTGCGGTTTGTTTTTGGGTGATCCCTTCTTTTTTTAGCCTTTTTTAATTGTTTTGTTTTTTCTTGAAATTATATCTTATTTACCTTTAAGTGTTTTCATGCACTTCTTATACTCCGAGATTTTTTTAAAGATCTTATTTATTCTTTATTAATATATTTAATTTTCCATTAAAAAATAAAAAATAAGAAATTAATAAAAGTGAATAAAAATAAATACAAGAGGAATGAAGATACCTACCTATATTAAATATAACAAACACATAGTTAAACTACCAATGTATATGTTCTAATCTCATACTTATAACTGACTATTTCTTGCCTGATATGTTAATGTATTCTTTAAGGATTTCCTACCTTATGTTACTACAAGAAAAATTATTTTTAGTTAGGGGTTTAACCACTCATTAATGTAAAAAATCCATCACAAAACAATTTTTTTTAGAGGATATGACCCTAGCTAATTAGAACATCACAAATAAATGACTAGGGGGTAAGTCCTCGCAAAATTGACTAGGGGATAAGCCCCTCACAAATTATAACTCATAAAATTCAATTTGCTACACTATAGACTTAAGAGCAGACTATGGCACATGACATAGACGTATCCAATATTTTGATAGGGGATAAACTCTTAACTGAAGCATATGCGTTTTGCATTTTATAAGGGGTAAAGTCCCAATCTAAGTGTGTCATACATTGAATATTTAAAAGTTAAGAGATTTAGGCTAAAATTTATCAACAAGATCCACCAATATTAAAGAAAAATATTTAGCTCTTAACAACAATGATTGAAAATACAAATTAAAAAGATATACAATTGATTCAATTGAAAAAATAGACAAGGTTTCATAAAGCATTTCTAGTAGAGCATAAGAAAATAACTTTTTCTCTCAACTAAAATTCCCTTTCAGTCTAAGCATGAAAAATAATAATCATATTTTGCATCATCGCCACATGAAGATAAATACATTTTCAAATAAAAATGTATTAGACTCTAGAGAACAATTTAAATACTCAAATGCAAAATAATGGGATCAATGGTAATATAAAATATTTAGACCTCTTAATATATATTAGTTAATATAAAATATTTATCTATCTTTATTAATATTTATAATTTTTTTTATAATAATATAAATATTGAAATCATTTTCTCATAGGATTTTATTTCCGTTTTAGACCTCCAAATATATTTGGACTACCCTATATGAAATATTAAAAAGTCTCAGTAAAAGAATGTGATTTATATATGTGTTCCTAAACCACCAAACTTGTAAATCAACACCAAATGCTTTTTTAGATCGGAGAACTATTTATGACTTTATCCATGGTGGTTTATTAAATGGTAGGTTTGACTTGCAATATTTAGGTTCTAATAATTTCTTCGTATCACAAGATGGTTTGGTTATGGTTATGGTAAAAGTGTTTAAGAAAAAGTTAGAGAGGAGATGGTTTGGTTATGGTTATGGAAAAAGTGTTTAAGAAAAAGTTAGAGAGAAGTTGGAACATACGATGAGAAGCTTGGTACCATAAGATGAGAAAGAGCTCCAAATTTTCTCTATCGTTTTTTAAAATATTTTCCATAACCAAACATGTATTTCTCATCTTCCTTGAGTGGTTTTTACTAATGGAAGCTTGGAAGAAAGTAGTAGGGTTTTTACTAATGGAAACTTGGAAGAAAGTAGTAAACCGTAAATGGAGAATGAATCATAAAGTGGGACAATATAAGCAAGAATATAGGTGGAGTTGTTAAGGAAGAGATCTCGACATGCTTCTTTACCTCCTTTTTGGATGACTATAGTTCCAAAGATATGTATGGAATATTTATTCAATTTGGGGACTTACTCGAGGTCGTTATTCCAGCAAAGTTGGGTAAGTGGAGGAGGAGGAGATATGAGTTTGTGCATTTTTACAACGTGGGGAATCCAAATTTTTTATCAACTAAGTTAAATAATATATTTTTGGATTTTGAGAAGCTTTTTGTTAATATAATAAGATCCAAGGTGAGGAAAGTGACCTAGAAATACTGATCTCAGATGGAAGGAATGGTTAAACCAATGGTTCAAGGTAATTAGGGCTTAATGTGCTTCTGATATAGATAACACTAGGTTGATTTTGATTTGTTTCTTTGGAATTCCTTGCCATGTATGGAATCTATATTTTTTTGAAGTTATGTCCAAAGCGGTTGGGGTGTATTTATGTGTTAATGATAACACAAAGAATCAAGTTAGTTTTCATGTGGCAGGTTTGTTGGTGATAACAAATTCGTGGGAGTATGTGAATGAAATTGTTTTTGTGAAAATCAATGGTTAGGTGTTTCATACTACCTCTAGTCCTATTTATAAGAAAAGGTTTGCTTTTCAGATTCATTCAATAACTAATGTATTTTGTCTATATTTTGTCCAAATACATTGTTTATTCAATGAACATGAAAAATAAACTTTCTATTATAAATATGACTAGAGGTAATATCAACATGGTGTATAACTCTCATAGTCCACAATGATTGAGCTATTTCAAAAGGGTGATTTCTCATGCTGATTCATCAGAACCATTTTTTTCTTTAGGCAAATGGAGTTAAGATGAAGCGGTTGCTGAATCTTTATGTAGATATTGTTCTAGCCGATTTTGGTAGAACACCAAAGGTGTTAGACCTCCCCCCACTGAGCAGAGAGAGCTACGCCATATATACTATGTAGTATGTTTGGGGATTTGAGATAAATGTTGCGGAAGCAAGCCTCAAGAAAAAATGACTTTCTTATCCCTCAGGTGGGAGCCCTTTTATATAGTTGTTCATATTTAGAATGGATATCAAGCCAAAACCTTTGGCCTTCACATCATTACCAAATCTTCATTGTGACTTACTACTTGCTTTGTTTGTTGGATAATAGTTGGCATTGATGACTAAGACCATTATGTCTTTTATGCTGTCTGGCGTATTTATGCCCGAATGACGGGTTAAAAGGAGTAGGATGTCGACCTCATGAAAGGCGGGTTGAAAATAATAAGTTTCCCGGGTATGATGCACCTCTTGGTGGTATCTATTCTGAATTCGACTACACAGCCTGACCAAAATATTTTTTGGGTATAAACATAAGCCCCAATATTGAAACACCAATCCCTGGTAACGACACCAATTTGTTGATTGCGGTAAAACGACAAGCAAATGTTTAATATTGAAAGAATTCCCGAGGGTTGTCGTATCCACAAGGATCAGTAAAGGGAAAGAGCGTCATTCAACGTTCTCTACATTTCTAAGCTTGTTTGTTAAAAGGTGGTTGATAGTTCAACAACACAAAAATTAAAATCGGAAAACATAAATACAAAAAGCTTAAATAAATAAACATAGCCTTGTTGGGGTTGAGATCTAATCAATCGATAATACATGAATTATTCTGAACATTTTATACATAAATCACTTGTTCGTATAATATCATCATGTATCACTCACATCATACATATCCTCCCGGTCCCCGTATGTTGTGAGTTTTATTGTACCGATCGATAATTGCTATCGCGCATTATCAATCAATATAATGTATTTATAACTTACGTGAATCTCGATCTGACACATATTACTATAACATCCATATCAAACTAATGATTAATTCATATACAAACCCATGAATATAATACATACAATGATTAATCCTTTTTACGTGAATTCAACCAATTTGCCAAACGTATGTGAACAAAGTTATTCATCAATATTCTCACGCACCCTTACGATACCATACGTCAAGCGTTATCGTGATCTTTATTGCATTAATTACTAGAAGTTATTCATTCTAAAAATCAACACAATGCTAAAAATCTAATATGCAAATGAATATCAAATCACAGAACCATGTTAAAAGCTTGTTCATTGATAGATGAAAAATACAAGATCTAGGGTTTGTTAAAGGGTTTTGTCATACCCACAAACAAATAAACCAAATATAAACAACAATATTAGCTCAAAACAAGTCCATAATTCATAGATTAGAAGAAATACATAAGGTATCAAAAGATTACATCTTACCCCAACAAGAGATCATAGCTTTTAATCGAAGATCAAGCTTCGATTTGCTTCTCTTTAAGTTTGTCCCTCTTAGGGTTTGAGTTTCTCTCTCTAGAAATATGTTACAAGTTCTGAGAAGTGTAAAAAGTGAGAGACATCCATGAAAATATCTAAAGTTTCCTATTTATACATGTCCCGTAAAGTGCCAGCAAGTGGCACCGCGCTAAGCGTCCTCAGTTCAAAGGTGGCAAAATCTGGAGCACACTTAGTGAGGTTTTAGCACCAAAACCAAGAATTTCTACTGCCCTAGATCCAAGAAGCGCGTTGAGCATGCTATCACTTCCAAAAAAGTCTCGAAAATGATCTTCCAAGCTCTCGTTCATCATCCATAAGTTCCAAACATCAAAGGAAGCAAGAAAAACTATCAAAATGCAATAAAAGATCATAAAACGAGAACTGAACAAGTATAAACGGAAAATTGCGTATTTATACTAAAACATATAGAATTACTATTAAAACATAAAACAAATAATTAGAAAGTGCCACAAAATACCATCTAAAATAACTACATTTTGTTACTTAACAACTCTCCCCAACTTTACTATTTTGTTTGTCCTCAAACAAAGTATGCCCCTTATTCGAACAAGGCGATTTTCTCGAGTGTAAGATTCAACCAAGAAATGAATATTGGTTCAAATTCAACATACAAAATGCACACAAGCAATGTTCAATACTTTCTAGAATCGAACAATGAAAAATAATATAGTTCTAAGAACAAATACCATGCAATGTTTCAAATAACAACTAAAATATCATGGTTGAATCACTCTAACACTCCTCTTCAAAAATAAGAATGAAGATATTAATGCAGTTTGCAACCGTGGGGAAATTTCACTCATCTGACAAACTATGCAAATAACAAAACAATTCATACATTCATCTAACAATCAAAATTAAATCATGGAAGCAAGAAGATCACTAAAGGTTTTAAGGGTTATAGCTTGGTTATGTTTACAACAAATGGACATTTATAAGACTATTGAATTAAAATTGCCAATCCAAGAGAGATGAACTATAAAAGTGACTTACACAACAAGTTCATCAAACACTTTCTTTTATTTATTGTTTACCCTACCAAACTTACTTATTGCACATTATTCATGATCTATTTTTCTTTTTCAATCAAGCATTATTTTTCTTTTGTTTTTCAGAATCATATTCAAACTTTTCTTTTTCAATGATTGCTTTAAATATTTCAATATTTTAAGTAACCTACCACCATTTGTTTTCACTCTCCCCAACTTGCATTTAATCAAACCTCAATTGAATTCTCCCGGCAAGGAAATCAGTAAAACAATGTTTTCAAAGGTTTAAGAAAAAATTTAGAATCCCACAAAATTTCATGATGATGAAGAGGAATCATCAACACATTAGGATTTAATCTATTAAGGCTCAAAGGGGTAGCAAAGTCGCACTACTCACGAGTAAGTTGCTTTTGGGAAATGGTTGTGCTCAATATCAACAAATACCTTGATCATTTCTAATGCTTCCACAAAAATCAAAGTAGTCAAAGATTAAACATGAATCAGTATTAAACAAAGTTTATCAGTCATCCAATCATTTAGTAAACAATGGAGGTTTCTCACAATTTGTGGCTTTGGACCCTAAGTTGAAAAAGCATTCAACTAAGTCGCAAAATAAAAAAAGAATTGCATGTCTATAGCATATTTACACAATGCACTAGATTCTAATTCATTCTAACATTATAAAAAGAAATAACCATGTATCGTGATTACATTCATAACATTAAAATTCATATCATTGCAATCCAACTTGGGAGAACCTTCACTGAATAAACATAGTAACTAGGGTGAAACTGGATAAGTGGAAAATATATTGTCCATGTCCAGTGGAGCGTGCTAAGCGCGAAAAATCACGCGCTAAGCGGCTACAAAAACATGGTCTTTTTTCAAACTTTTACCATCCACTCTCAACTAATACTACATATACAACTAGATGAAAGATACAAACAAATGTTCCCGATCAGTTCTTCCTTTGATTGGCTAGTTGTTTTTACTTCTTCACTTTGCTGATGTTCCTCCACCAACAGGTATCCCAAACTAACACTTGAGAAAATGTGAACGAAAACAAGTATATACAATATAAAATAATATGTACAAAACAATCCAAACTGCATTGGTTTGGTTTGATTTTATTTATTAAAGTCAATTGAATTAAATTGACCTACATACTTTTTTGTCTTGTGGTTTGGATAATTTTTATCGTTAAACTGTTCTAAACGTACCGGGTTAGAATGTGTGGGTTGAACCTAACTCAACCCTACAAAACCATCTGGTAGGGTGAGGGTTACTCCCACTTATAACCACATGTTCATGCCATTTATATTATCCGATGTGAGATTCTTAACATCCTCTCTCACGACCATGATTAAACGTTTGGAGTGTGGAACTAAATGGTGGGTGCCCTGATAGTGCAGAGTGGCCCAACGGATCATAAACTGGCCTCTGATACCATACTAGAATGTGTGGGTTGGGCCTTACTCAATCCTACAAAACCGGTTGATAGAGTGAGGATTGCTCCCACTTATAACCACATGTTCAAACCATATATTATCCAATGTGGGGCTCTTAACACACCACAAACACCCCTAAAATAATGTAGAAGAAATTACATTATAACACAAAATATGATTTTCATTTCTTAAGATCAAATAATTTTATAAAAAAAGTCAAACGATATGTTTATTTAACTTATACAGTACAAATTGTCTCCTAAACACTCTCTCTCTCTCTCTCTCTCTCTCTCTCTCTCTCTCTCTCTCTCTCTCTCTCTCTCTCTCTCTCTCTCTCTCTCTCTCTCTCTCTCTCTCTCTCTCTCTCTCTCTCTCTCTCTCTCTCTCTCTCTCTCTCTCTCTCTCTCTCTCTCTCTCTCTCTCTCTCTCTCTCTCTCTCTCTCTCTCTCTCTCTCTCTCTCTCTCTCTCTCTCTCTCTATCTATCTATCTATCTATCTATCTATCTATCTATCTATCTATCTATCTATCTATCTATCTATCTATCTATCTATCTATCTATCTATCTATCTATCTATCTATCTATCTATCTATCTATCTATCTATATATATATATATATATATATATATATATATATATATATATATATATATATATATATATATATATATATATATATATATATATATATAACATAGTTGATCAATCTTCTAAAGAATAAAATTTCCCTTTCAATCACCAAATGATGTAAAATTATTTTTTAAAAAAATCTAAAGTATTTGTATCATACACCCTTTTCTAAATATGCAAAAGGGGCAATTAATATATATTTCTTAAATTATTTAATTTTTTAAACATTTTATTAGATTTACACACTAAAAGTTGATCAACTCTCATTTTGCTTCTAAACGAGAAAGAGAAAAAAATGGCAAAAATTCTTAAATTTGTTTATGCTATAATTTTATTTGTTTCCATGTTCCTTCTATCAACAGAGGGTATCAGTAAATCATTTTTGCTTCTTAATTATTTTTCTTTTTTTTTTATAACTCTTACAATATCTCTACTCATGTTTTACTAACATCTTTTATTCTATTTTTCACTACAGAGGTTATTCCATGTAAAATTGATGAGGATTGTCCACCCTCATGGCTTAGTCCTACTGATTTGCGGATGATCATTTATAAGTGCATGATGAATGTATGCATAAAGTTTAAAGAGACTAAAAAACAATAATTGCAAGAAATAATATTTTCTTGAAATATCAAAAAATATCAATAATATATCTTCCGATGAATAATTGTAATTTTCTATATTTAATCGTTTTGTAATTTTATGTACCTTGAAATTATGTCTTTGTTTTTATAATAATACAAAAGAGGAAGAAATATTATCATATTTTTTCATTTTCTTTTAATTTTTTATGTATATTGTGGCTTTCAAGTTTCCCATATCATAATAAATTTGTATTATAATAAGGATATATTTAATATATAAATTTAAATTATCATTTTATTTTGAATCACATTCTTTTAAAATAGGGTTAAATATGTTTGTAGTTCCTATAAATATCTCAATTTTGGATTTTAGTTTCTATAAAAAAATATCGAGTTTTAATCCCTATAAAATTATTTTTTCACGCAGGGACTAAATCTGATAATTAAGGTATTTATAGGGAATACAAACATATTTAGTCCCTACAAAAATAATTTTACAGAGACTAAAACTCGACATTTTTTTATAAGGATTAAAAATCAAAATTGAGATATTTATAGGAAAAAAAAACATATTTAACTCTTTAAAATATCATTGATTTTGAGTTACCTTTTATTTTAGTCTTTTATGAAAATTACTATAATTATGTTAATATTTGGTAGAGTATTGAATTAAATAGTGTAATATTTTATGACATTCATACATGAGTAATAGTGTGTTGGAAGAGATCATTCACAATTAGAAAGAGCTTTCTATTCATTAAAAACAACAAATTAGTATATAGAAATGTAAATTTATTTAGAAAGAAAAAAAAGTACTTTTTTGTCGTATTAAAAGTTTAAACATAGAAAACATAAAAAAATATGGTGCCGCTGCAATACTTTTATATAATATAATACTTTATTTTCTTTCTTCTTATTATAAAATTTATTTTCACTCAAAAATCAATTATGTTTCACCTTTGACTTTATTTTATAATTATTTTATTAAATAAATAAACAAATATTTATAGAAATACATTATAATTTTGATAAATTTGTACGATTAAATTTTTTAAAAATGATCACTTTTTTCATTTATCTCTGATGATTCTGCTTACTTGTCTTGGGTTCATCAATACACTACCATTAACATTGTTTTTTGGTCAAGTAGTATGGTGGTTGGAATTCACCTTTTAAAGGTGAACAAATAGGATGTCGTAGGTTCAAATCTGCATCCCTACAATTTATGTCTTTCAATTGAGTTGATTTAACAGAACACCATTAACACTTAGAACCCGAGTATCATTTATTATCATATTGACAACACATTCCCTTGGAAGCCACAAAGAAGAGGGGATTTGAGCTACCAAATTGATCGCCATGATATGTGATGATTTGAAGAAAATTAAAATGATCACTACAATAAATTAAAGCTATTACTACAATAAATAATACATTTTATGATAAAGCTTTCACATCAACTAACTAATAATTGATGTGTAAATCATAGGGGCGACACATTTAATTTTTTTTAAAAAAAAGGTACTACATATATAGTCGATTCAACTACCATTTTCTCCTAACAGTTAATACAAGATAGATTTTTTTCCAGACTCAATATGTTTAAAATATGGGTGTTATATGACCCTAGTAGGCTTTCTTGTCCCTTATGTGGATCTTAAATTGAGACTTCTTCTCACCTTTTTGTCACGTGTGAGATATCCAAAGTCAATGTGATATACACTTTTTAAGTAGTTGAGGTTACAAGTAATTATACATATCAGGATCTTATGGTGTTTGTTTAAGTCTTTCTTTTCTTTAAAAGGTATGTTTATATATATGGGAAATACCTTATGATTTTGCATGTTCTAGTCTGGTAAATTTAGAAAGTTTGAAATAATGTTATTTTTAATGGAGTCGCAAAAATAGCGAGAGAGGTGGATGAGAAGAGTGCTTTTTTGTTTGGAAATATTTCTTTGGTAGATATGAAATGAAATCTTTCACCTTCAATGACGTCAGAACCCTGTCTTCTACCTGCACCTATAGATAATTGAGTGTTTTCCTTGATTCAAAGTGGGGTGGTGTAATACCTCAAAATTTGCCCTCGTATTTTATTACTTCAATTGGATTTATGCTTCACATTCATCTGCATCTCTCCATTAAGTCATGACATTCGCAACCATGCATTTCATTAAACTCTTAAGGCATGGGATCAAGTTTTCTTTTGTGACTCGAATCTCCCTGTTCACTAGTGATTTCTCTGGCCATCACACTCAAGGTTGAGACCAACAGTGGGCTCTTATTATCTTGGGCGTCTTACTAAGTTACAAGAGCTTCAGTGAAAGTCATGGTATTAGGGTTTCCTGACGAGGGTTTTCTTGGACATATTGGCTGCCTTGATGGCATATTCATCTTCAAGGTTTCCTCAAAGCATTCGCTTTGAGACTACTGTCCATTGAATGGGTGAATTACGAGGTATGAACCATGACAGGAGATACGAAGGAGTGGATATCCTTTGGAAGCCAGATGTTTTCTTGGACATATTGGCTGCCTTGATGGCATATTCATCTTCAAGGTTTCCTCAAAGCATTCGCTTTGAGACTACTGTCCATTGAATGGGTGAATTACGAGGTATGAACCATGACAGGAGATACGAAGGCGTGGATATCCTTTGGAAGCCAGACGTTTTCTTTCATTGGAGTTATTTTGGCCAAAGGGTGCTCTGAGTTTGCTTGGCTAATTTATAGAAAAAAAATAAGGACATTTGGCACCAAAATTAAAATGAATTGTCCTTATTGCAAATTAATTCGAATTTTATGGGATCAAGAGAGGTTGAAGGACATTTTTGGCATATAAAGTCCAGAGTTCATTCGAAATCTCAAGTTACAATTTTCCAAGTATATTTAGGTGAATCCCTGTTTGTTGTGGAGCTACAACTGTCCATGTCTTTACGAAGTTAGCACATTACAAGAACATCCAAATCAAGATTACATGGAAAATGGAATTTTGGTCAATTATGGATCAATATCCCAAGGCCTGCCCCTCATTGGTTTTCGTTCTTCACCTTTGTGCCCTTCATGACCATAGATGTATTATCCAATCTTCATAATAACCATAAACATTTGGCTTGATGTTGAGATTTAGAGTATATTGTTATGCTTAATGGACGAAGTTTTGTTTGTGTGTTATATTCGTTTCATTTTATTCGTCCGAATTTGTTACTATTTGTTTGAGAGGAGCCTTGATGATTCATTTTGGAAGCCTTGAGTTCATTAAGCTAAGGGTGGGGTTTTTGAGATTAAGGATCACGTGACGATATGAGACTGTTCATTTTCTTTGAAGTCACACAAGCTTAGACCAAGCAATCAAAGGCATCATTGTCATTTTTCATGGCTTCCTTATGCTTGAGGTTATATCATGTAACTAAGTACGTTAGTCATCTTGTTCAAACCACAAGTGTATCATCATGACAAATTCTATGCAAAAAAAAAATTCTTGGATATAATTCATTCAATGGAATTGGAGGGATATATGCTTAAAATGTTGAATACTATTCCATTTAAGTCAAGTGGTCCCAAAGTTATGTGAATGTAAATTTTTTGATGTAAGGTATTACAAAGTACATTATGCATAAAGTTCTAAAGTTAATTAAAGTTTCAAAACTTCTTGGGATTACAAAAGAGGCAACACTAAGCTGCACCATGAATCGCATAACGCTGTGCATCATTGAGGCTTGTGCGTCAAAATTTTCGTGACTTAAGTATTAGACCTATCTTGAACCTTCCTAACTCGCCTCAACGATACATTCAAGACCTGTCACAATGCATCAATAAGAAAAAAGATGAGGTCTTACAAAAAACCGGTTTTTTGCATAATATTCAAAGGTGCCTCAGATCTTATTCGCATTACAATTACAACCTTAAAGTTTAAAGTCATTCTCTTCACATCTCGCAAAAGCACCGAAATCTTAAAGAATTCAGGCCATGTTTCACAGACGGCAATTATCCTCATCTCAAAGTCAGCATATGTTTCTTTTTTTTCACAGTCTGCAGCAAGCTTGAACTCCACAGTTTCCCTCACATGAGCTCAAACTTCACTTGAAACACAAATAAGAAAGTCGTACCACAAGTTACTTGCACTTATTATTAATGTGATCAATCATTAAGAACACAATGTGACACAATAAACGGTTTTAAAGCTTAACACTGTAATACAAGTAAACTCAAAAGTCAATTATGCAGTCATGGAGATCGTTACCAGCTTAGTATAATTTATAGCAAAAAGAAAAAAGAAGTAAGGCAGAACAATTGAAAAATATATGAGTGGAAGGGAACTTCAAAATAGCCATTATTGTTTGAATACACATGCTTAGAACTTGAAGTGAAAGCTCTTAGGCGTGTTTCCCTCGACCTGAGGTTTAAAATGAAGAAAGGAATTCGTAACAGGGCATGGTGCTAACAGAAAATCGAAAAAGACAAGGCTTATTACAAGAAGAGTTTCTAACGGAAAACAAAAGGAAGAAAATCAAAACTCATAACAATTCAAAACAGAAAATCTAACTCATAACAGAAATAACAAACTCCTAACCGTTTTTGTTCTGGAAGCTTCACTTGGATTCTCCACAAAAGTTGGATTTTCACTCCTATAAAGCATCTTCTTCTTCTTCCTCCAATTCTTCTTCACACAACTTCTCCAATTCTTCTTCACACAACTTCTTCAATTCTTCTTCACCTATCTTTTTCAATCCTTCTTCTTCTCCTTCAACCTTTTTTCGCCATTGCTTCATATCTTCTTCAACCATACTCATTCACTCTCCTCATTCTTCATCTTTCTCCTTGATCCTTTCCTCTATTTTCGTTCCTTGCAACCTGTGTTCAACAACTCTCATCAATTTCCATGGTTTTCGGATTCAATCTTCATCTCTGAATATCTTCACCAATCATCATAGCATCATCACCAAATGCCACCTACGATCTGCAATTGAATGAAGAATAATACAGTTCAATCAACGATTCTGCAAAACCTATACCATACACAACAATTATAGAATCAAGACTCCTCACTGTTCTGAATTGAAACCGAAACGGAAGATCAAGCTTCTTCATTCACGACCTTCGTAATCACGTCTTCGTTGTGTCTGCATTAACGCACTTAATCAGCATCGGTGGAATTAACAAAACCGAATAGGACTCGCGGAGGAAAGAAGAATAATTCAAGGAGAATTTGAAGACAAACCTTACCGCGATTTCTTTCTGCTCATCTCCGATTGACAAGGTACGGATCTGAGCCTTCTTTGAGATGTTGTTTGCCATATTGTGATATTCGATGTTATTGAAGTCGATTACGCCGACATGGTTTTTGTTGAGTGTTTGTGAGATTTGTTTTCGGATCCGAGTTAAGAGTGTAGAATTGATTGAGGTTGTGCGACACTTGTAGATAACGGAGGTGGTATTAGGTTTAGGTGAAGGTGGAAGAGATGGTGGTGGCGGAGAAGAAAGAGGACGATGAAGGTGGTAGCGGAGGATTGCAAGGGTTAGGTTAGTTTAAGTTTGTGGTGAGTCTCGGCGATGGCGCTCTTGGTTCGCACGGCGGAGAGATGGCGAAATAGAAGAAGAAGACAGAGGTTTCGTTGAAGTTGAGGGCGGCGAAAAAAATGGAGAATAAGACTTAGGGTTTCGTTGGGTGTTCTTCAGCCCTTTTGTCCGTTGCTTTTGTCTTTATATTTTTCTTGGTTTATTAATTTACTTGATGGCAGGATTTGAAAATATTAAAAAGAGTTAATGAGAATATTAGGAAATTAACAACAATAAAGAGACTTTAATCCGCATAATCTGCAGCTAATCCCAATTAATTCCCTTTAAAGTACACTGTTAGCAATTCTCACAAAAGATAGAATAGGATAAGATTTTGAATCCCCAGCCACACCGGTGATGACACTTGTCACCGTCTGGTAGGCTAGTCCTGCGGCTGATCATGTGCGTAGTGTCCACCATAATTACCATGTTCCTTGGCTTTTTGATTCGCTTGATGAAATACATATGGAGACTTAAGATCAGACGACCCAGATTTAAGTCAACATGTTGACTGAAGATGCATGTGATGGACCCTCAATAGCTTGCGCATAGTGGGCCTTGCAGTTCACTTTTTGCACCCCTTTTTTTCAAGCCCATATCCCTTTTAACTTCAAAAAACTGCTAAATACACCCCTCCTGTTATTTTTTTTAATTTTTTGTTTAGATAGCTTTTGATTTTAACCATTAAAAAATAGTAAAACACTCAATAAAATTCCATAAAAAAATAAGTGGATTATAATTAATTGTAGAACTTTTCTACATTTTTACTTTCTGAAGTTTGGTATTTTTCAATTTAATTTCGATTTTCCATTTAATTAGTTTTATATTGATTTCTTTCATGAACACTTTATTTTGTGCATTTTATTTCTCCTACCTCCATTATGATTTTTGGCCCATTCTTTTTGCTATGATTAGAGGACTAATAATAGAACCTGGAATAATTTTTGGTATATTTTTAGGTCATTTTGTCCACTGTTTTGGTAGCTCAGTTTGTGTAAAATTGTGAATAGATCTTAGGTAGATTTTAGTGGCTATTTGACATAGTTAGGCTATGAATTTTTAGGAGATTTTTTAACACAATATTAGGTTCAGGTTAGAGACCTTAGGAATTTAATTTCATATTTTTTCCAGGATTTTTACTAATTTTTTAGTGCATTGGTTTTAGTTAAATTTTACATTGTAAATCCCTAGTTTAGCTTAGGATTTTATGGTTCATTAAGATTTAGTTTAATTAGGATTAATCTTAGGATATTATGATGACTTAGTATAATTTAGCTACTGATTTTAGAATGTTGATATTAAGTAAATTCCTTTAGTTTTAGGACTTAGGTTTAGAATTCCCATTAAGTGTGCTTACATGAGGTTTAGCCTTATTGTTAGTTTTATGCTTTAATATGCATTTTTGAATTAATACTTCTTTATTTCATTTTATGTTTTGCCTTAATATTTGTATTTCCACTTGTATAGGCTTTCCACATTTTCTTAGAACCAACTTAACTTCCTTAGGAAGTAAGTTCAATTCTAATTCTCTTTTCGTATTTTCTTTTCTTCCTTAGGTTAGAATGCCTTATTAACCATATGACCACATTTTGTACATAATAAGATAACTTAGGGTTGTGTCTTAGTTCCCCTTAGCTTTTACCTTTCTCCTTTTGAGTCTATCTCTTCTCATCTCCAAACAAAATCCAAAAACACTTAATAAATGTATGAAAGGATCCCTTGTGTATAGCCTTATTCCATGGGGCACTTGCATTCATTCCATCTTGGAGTGGTGTAGGCTTGTCTAGCATGACGTACAAGTCTTATCAAGGGGTTGTTTCACAGAGAAAAATCTAAAAGATACTTCTTCACAAAGGCTACAAAAACACTTAATAAAGTTCAAAAGCTAGTGAACTTAAACCCTAATCCTTGGAAACAAGTCTTGGATAAATTCTCCTTACTTGGTGTGCTTGTTCTATTATTCCATCTTGGAATGTAGTAGCAAGTACACATTCCATGGAAAAGAGTTTGAATTCACTTCCTTGTGCCAAATTCATACAAAACTCTTAAAAAGAAAACAACAAACAATAAGCGACTATCCTGCGGAAACTTCTTTTCTCACCTCATTCACTCTCAACGTGAACTTGCGACGACTTGTCTCGCATGCAAGACGGTAAACACACTCGTACCAGACGAGCCTGCAACACCTGAGCATAGGCATACGTAATTCCAACATAAAAAACACAAACAAATAGTTCCCGCCTTAGTTAGGCGAACTACGTCGTCTCTGATCCTCATTTTCCTGATGAGGTACGTAGGCAGCGGAGTAGGGCCCATGCGAGCACATTCTTTATTTTCCCTACATTTTCCCCATTGTTCATTTCCATTCTCTTTTAAAGTTCACTTTCTCACTTTTATTCCAGTTCACTTATTCAGCAGATTTATTTCTCACCCATTGAAACAAACAAGCAAGCGTGGATCCCGTCGGGTACGACCGACGATCTGGGATGCTAATACCTTCCTAGGTCGTAACCGACTCCCGAACCCAGATCTTTGGTTCGCAGGACCTTGTCCTTTCCTTCTTCCTCAGGTTTGTGCAGCGTTACCTTTCCCATTCATTCTGGATAAAAACTCATGGCTGGCGACTCTACCTTTTCCGCGCCACTTTCGCGTTTGTACTAGGATGAAAATCCCGGGAGCGACAGGTGGTAACTTTATTGTTCCTCTTTTAATCATGTTTGATATGTTGATGGTAGATCTAGTTGGTTTGAGATCTAAGATATGAGTAGTAAAGTAATTATATAGTAGTTGCGGTTTGTTTTTTGGTGATCCCTTCTTTTTTTAGCCTTTTTCAGTTGTTTTGTTTTTTCCTGAAATTATATCTTATTTACCTTTAAGTGTTTTCATGCACTTCTTATACTCCGAGATTTTTTTAAAGATCTTATTTATTCTTTATTAATATATTTAATTTTCCATTAAAAAATAAAAATAAGAAATTAATAAAAGTGAATAAAAATAAATACAAGAGGAATGAAGATACCTACC
This sequence comes from Lathyrus aphaca, assembly GCA_963966055.1. Lineage (NCBI taxonomy): Eukaryota > Viridiplantae > Streptophyta > Magnoliopsida > Fabales > Fabaceae > Lathyrus > Lathyrus aphaca. The sequence continues at coordinate 549,452,913 of OZ014524.1, forward strand.
TATATTAAATATAACAAACACATAGTTAAACTACCAGTGTATATATTCTAATCTCATACTTATAACAGACTATTTCTTGCCTGATATGTTAATGTATTCTTCAAGGATTTCCTACCTTATGTTACTACAAGAAAAATTATTTTTAGTTAGGGGTTTAACCACTCACTAATGTAAAAAAATCCATCACAAAACAATTTTTTTTTGAGAGGATATGACCCTAGCTAATTAGGACATCACAAATAAATGACTAGGGGGTAAGTCCTTGCAAAATTGACTAGGGGATAAGCCCCTCACAAATTCTAACTCATAAAATTCAATTTGCTACATTATAGACTTAAGAGCAGACTAATGGCACAGAATGACATAGACGTATCCAATATTTTGATAGGGGATAAACTCTTAACTGAAGCATATGCGTTTTGCATTTTATAAGGGGTAAAGTCCCAATCTAAGTGTGTCATACATTGAATATTTAAAAGTTAAGAGATTTAGGCTAAAATTTATCAACAAGATCCACCAATATTAAAGAAAAATATTTAGCTCTTAACAACAATGATTGAAAATACAAATTAAAAAGATATACAATTGATTCAATTGAAAAAATAGACAAGGTTTCATAAAGCATATATAGTAGAGCATAAGAAAATAACTTTTTCTCTCAACTAAAATTTCCTTTGAGTCTAAGCATGAAAAATAATAATCATATTTTGCATCATCGCCACATGAAGATAAATACATTTTCAAATAAAAATGTATTAGACTCTAGAGAACAATTTAAATACTCAAATGCAAAATAATGGGATCAATGGTAATATAAAATATTTAGACCTCTTAATATATATTAGTTAATATAAAATATTTATCTATCTTTATTAATATTTATAATTTTTTTATAATAATATAAATATTGAAATCATTTTCTCATAGGATTTTATTTTCGTTTTAGACCTCCAAATATATTTGGACTACCCTATATGAAATATTAAAAAGTCTCAGTAAAAGAATGTGATTTATATATGTGTTCCTAAACCACCAAACTTGTAAATTAACCCCAAATGCTTTTTTAGATCGGAGAACTATTTATGACTTTATCCATGGTGGTTTATTAAATGGTAGGTTTGACTTGCAATATTTAGGTTCTAATAATTTCTTCGTATCACAAGATGGTTTGGTTATGGTTATGGTAAAAGTGTTTAAGAAAGAGTTAGAGAGGAGATGGTTTGGTTATGGTTATGGAAAAAGTGTTTAAGAAAAAGTTAGAGAGAAGTTGGAACATACGATGAGAAGCTTGGTACCATAAGATGAGAAAGAGCTCCAAATTTTCTCTATCGTTTTCTAAAATATTTTCCATAACCAAACATGTATTTCTCATCTTCCTTGAGTGGTTTTAACTAATGGAAGCTTGGAAGAAAGTAGTTGGGTTTTTACTAATGGAAACTTGGAAGAAAGTAGTAAACCGTAAATGGAGAATGAATCATAAAGTGGGACAATATAAGCAAGAATATAGGTGGAGTTGTTAAGGAAGAGATCTCGACATGCTTCTTTACCTCCTTTTTGGATGACTATAGTTCCAAATATATGTATGGAATCTTTATTCAATTTGGGGACTTACTCGAGGTCGTTATTCCAGCAAAGTTGGGTAAGTGGAGGAGGAGGAGATATGGGTTTGTGAATTTTTACAACGTGGGGAATCCAAATTTTTTATCAACTAAGTTAAATAATATATGTTTGGATTTTGAGAAGCTTTTTGTTAATATAATAAGATCCAAGGTGAGGAAAGTGATCTAGAAATACTGATCTCAGATGGAAGGAATGGTTAAACCAATGGTTCAAGGTAATTAAGGCTTAGTGTGCTTCTGATATAGATAACACTAGGTTGATTTTGATTTGTTTCTTTGGAATTCCTTGCCATGTATGGAATCTATATTTTTTTGAAGTTATGTCCAAAGCGGTTGGGGTGTATTTATGTGTTAATGATAACACAAAGAATCAAGTTAGTTTTCATGTGGAATGTTTGTTCGTGATAACAAATTCATGGGAGTATGTGAATGAAATTGTTTTTGTGAAAATCAATGGTTAGGTGTTTCATACTACCTCTAGTCCTATTTATAAGAACAAGTTTGCTTTTCAGATTCATTCAATAACTAATGTATTTTGTCTATATTTTATCCAAATACATTGTTTATTCAATGAACATGAAAAATAAACTTTCTATTATAAATATGACTAGAGGTAATATCAACATGGTGGATGACTCTCATAGTCCACAATGACTGAGCTATTTCAAAAGGGTGATTTCTCATGCTGATTCATCAGAACCATTTTTTTCTTTAGGCAAATGGAGTTAAGATGAAGCGGTTGCTGAATCTTTAGGTAGATATTGTTCTAGCCGATTTTGGTAGAACACCAAAGGTGTTAGACCTCCCCCCACTGAGCAGAGAGAGCTACGCCATATATACTATGTAGTATGTTTGGGGATTTGAGATAAATGTTGCGGAAGCAAGCCTCAAGAAAAAATGTCTTGCTTATCCCTCAGGTGGGAGCCCTTTTATATAGTTGTTCATATTTAGAATGGATATTAAGCCAAAACCTCTGGCCTTCACATCATTACAAAATCTTCATTGTGACTTACTACTTGCTTTGTTTGTTGGATAATAGTTGGCATTGATGACTAAGACTCTTACGTATTTTATGATGTCTGGCGTATTTATGCCCGAATGACGGGTTAAAAGGAGTAGGATGTCGACCTCAAGAAAGGCGGGTTGAAAATAATAAGTTTCCCGGGTATGATGCACCTCTTGGTGGTATCTATTCTGAATTCGACTACACAGCCTGACCAAAATATTTTTTGGGTATAAACATAAGCCCCAATATTGAAACACCAATCCCTGGTAACGACGCCAATTTGTTGATTGCGGTAAAGCGACAAGCAAATGTTTAATATTGAAAGAATTCCCAAGGGTTGTCGTATCCACAAGGATCAGTAAAGGGAAAGAGCGTCATTCAACGTTCTCTACATTTTTAAGCTTGTTTGTTAAAAAGGTGGTTGATAGTTCAACAACACAAAAATTAAAATCGGAAAACATAAATACAAAAAGCTTAAATAAATAAACATAGCCTTGTTGGGGTTGAGATCTAATCAATCGATAATACATGAATTATTCTGCACATTTTATACATAAATCACTTGTTCGTATAATATCATCACATATCACTCACATCATACATATCCTCCCGGTCCCCGTATGTTGTGAGTTTTATTGTACCGATCGATAATTGCTATCGCGCATTATCAATCAATATAATGTATTTATAACTTACGTGAATGTTAAACCTAAATCCATCTCTAGAATCTCGATCTAACACATATTACTATAACATCCATATCAAACTAATGATTAATTCATATACAAACCCATAAACATAATACATACAATGATTAATCCTTTTTACGTGAATTCAACCAATTTGCCAAACGTATGTGAACAAAGTTATTCATCAATATTCTCACGCACCCTTACGATACCATACGTCAAGCGTTATCGTGATCTTTATTGCATTAATTACTAGAAGTTATTCATTCTAAAAATCAACACAATGCTAAAAATCTAATATGCAAATGAATATCAAATCACAGAACCATGTTAAAAGCTTGTTCATTGATAGATGAAAAATACAAGATCTAGGGTTTGTTAAAGGGTTTTGTCATACCCACAAACAAATAAACCAAATATAAACAACAATATTAGCTCAAAACAAGTCCATAATTCATAGCTTAGAAGAAATATATAAGGTATCAAAAGATTACATCTTACCCCAACAAGAGATCATAGCTTTTAATCAAAGATCAAGCTTCGATTTGCTTCTCTTTAAGTTTATCCCTCTTAGGGTTTGAGTTTCTCTCTCTAGAAATATGTTACAAGTTCTGAGAAGTGTAAAAAGTGAGAGACATCCATGAAAATATCTAAAGTTTCCTATTTATACATGTCCCGTAAAGTGCCAGCAAGTGGCACCGCGCTAAGCATCCTCAGTTCAAAGGCGGCAAAATTTGGAGCACACTTAGCGAGGTTTTAGCACCAAAACCTAGAATTTCTACTGCCCTAGATCCAAGAAGCGCGTTGAGCATGCTATCACTTCCAAAAAAGTCTCGAAAATGATCTTCCAAGCTCTCGTTCATCATCCATAAGTTCCAAACATCAAAGGAAGCAAGAAAAACTATCAAAATGCAACAAAAGATCATAAAACGAGAACTGAACAAGTATAAACGGAAAATTGCATATTTATACTAAAACATATAGAATTACTATTAAAACATAAAATAAATAATTAGAAAGTGCCACAAAATACCATCTAAAATAACTACATTTTGTTACTTAACAACTCTCCCCAACTTTACTATTTTGTTTGTCCTGAAACAAAGTATGCCCCTTATTCGAACAAGGGGATTTTCTCGAGCGTAAGATTCAACCAAGAAATGAATATTGGTTCAAATTCAACATACAAAATGCACACAAGCAATGTTCAATACTTTCTAGAATCGAACAATGTAAAATAATATAGTTCTAAGAACAAATACCATGCAATGTTTCAAATAACAACTAAAATATCATGGTTGAATCACTCTAACACTCCTCTTCAAAAATAAGAATGAAGATATTAATGCAGTTTGCAACCGTGGGGAAATTTCACTCATCTGACAAACTATGCAAATAACAAAACAATTCATACATTCATCTAACAATCAAAATTAAATCATGGAAGCAAGAAGATCACTAAAGGTTTTAAGGGTTATAGCTTGGTTAGGTTTACAACAAATGGACATTTATAAGACTATTGAATTAAAATTGCCAATGCAAGAGAGATGAACTATAAAAGTGACTTACACAACAAGTTCATCAAACACTTTCTATTTTATTTATTGTTTACCCTACCAAACTTACTTATTGCACATTATTCATGATCTATTTTTCTTTTTCAATCAAGCATTATTTTTCTTTTGTTTTTCAGAATCATATTCAAACTTTTCTTTTTCAATGCTTGCTTTAAATATTTCAATATTTTAAGTAACCTACCACCATTTCTTTTCACTCTCCCCAACTTGCATTTAATCAAACCTCAATTGAATTCTCCCGGCAAGGAAATCAGTAAAACAATGTTTTAAA